>JAAOAT010000197.1:0-41149 GCA_013186855.1 Fusarium ramigenum | reverse complement strand
CCCTCGGCATGCGACGAGGGTGACCGCTTGAGAGATTCATCCACTGAGACGGCAGCCATGATGGCAATGTTATTCGTGACTTGGAGTAGTGAGGGATAAAGAGACGAGAATGGTTGTCTAGGAATTTCGTTCCAACACTCGTCGGGAGACGAGGCTATAAATCCACCGACAGGCCGGACATAGCGTTATCTCGACGCATACAATGAAGTCCTCCAGCGTCTCGTGGCGGACGACGAATGACTGGGTGTTGATTAGAATGCGGGGATGAAATGCGGTAGCTTGGCGACGCGACTCAAGGTCTAAACTGAAGTCCAACGCTGTAGATACCAGAATCCGGGGTCCAGCCGGGAGTTGCCGTTCTGGTTAGTGCGGTTCGCCTGCCAGATTAGCAGTCTTATCGGTTGGGTTTACCGATTGCTCGGAGGAGGAGCTCACTGAACAAGGCCTGCAGGAAGATTAACCATTCCCCTGCAGCTGGGGGAGCTCCTCCCTGTGGATCCAGCATTACGCTATCGTGGATAGAGGCTTACAATTGATACCTGTTCGGATAATGGTAGATAAATAAATTTTGTTATAATTGGAAGAGTTCAAAGAACCTGATAAACTTTGAGTTCATCATAACAACAACTCACTGGCTTATCTTCATCAACAACAGCCCAGCGTATTGACTTCGCAATTGCATACCAGAACAAAACAAAATTCATCAAGTCTTTTTCCCAACCACAAAGCAACCATGACTCAAAAAACATACTCCACGGCCCTCACAACAACTATCGAGAACCCTCGACTTAGGTTCCTCAATAAGATCAAGGCTGGGGAGTTTCCCCTGATGACATTCGTTGCAATCCCCAGTGTGCGCCAAGCCCAGATTGTTGCTTTGACTGGCCTGGATGGCATCATCCTTGACTGTGAACACGGCCACATTGGAGATGACTCGATGCACAACTCAGTCGCAGCCATTTCAGCTCTTGGGGTGTCGCCGATCATCCGTATCCGCGGACCTGCCCATGATATCATCAAGCGAGCTCTTGACACCGGCGCACATGGCATCATGGTTCCTCAAATCAACAACGCAGACGAGGCGAGACAAATCGTCGCGTCTTCCAAATTCCCCCCTCAGGGCGTTCGAGGCCAGGGTTCTGCATTTCCCGCTATTGGTCACGGTCTCACAACACCTGAGTACATGAAGTCTGCCAACGAGACCATCATCACCATGATTCAAATAGAGACTCGCGCTGGCGTTGAGAACGTCGATGAGATTGCTGCTACTCCAGGCGTGGACATGCTGTTCATCGGACCCAATGATCTTGCTCAGTCATTACTGGGATATGTACCTGCGCGCGGTGACGAGCCTGAATTTGTTACTGCCATTGATAAAATCATTGATGCTGGCCGCAGACATGGCAAGTGGGTTGGCCGTATGGTTAATAATGGCTCAGCTGCAAAGGAGGAGAGGTCGCGGTATGACACTGTAGCTATTACGGGAGATACAAAAGCTATCCAGAACTGGTACATAGCCGAGTTTGACATTGCTCGGTCCTGAGGAGCAAGGCCTATGGATTTGAATTATTAACCTCAACCTCCTACCCTATTCAGCTTATGTGTTTCGTTGAAATTTCCTAGAAAGATTTAAAAGTGTTCCCATAGAAAATGAATGATATATGACTACGTATTTGACAAATTGTCATGCGTTAAGAAGATGCACGTGTTTGAAGAGAAAATCATCATCGCTCGCATCCTCGAAGCTCGTGAGCTTTGCAGACTCTAACATGCGATTTACAATAATAACTAAGCAGCTCTGTGAGAAGGAAACAAACAACGTTCGTCATTGTAGATCTTGGGATTTGACGAAAAAGAGATACGATTGGCTCCTCAGAAGAGTTACAAGGGTTCGCGCCAGTTGTACCTGAACCCCTGGCTTCTCACACTTGATTGACTGAACTGGGCGTAGCGGGACTTCAATCTGATCAATCATAGACCCGGGTTCAGGTAATCCGACAAGGAATAAAACAGACCAAGTGGGCTATCCGAAGTATTTCGGGTCGCAGCCAATCCTGAGCTTTCACTTCAACTGGGGCCAACAGGGATTCAACAGCTGCGACAACTACAGGGGCTCAGGTGTCCGTGTGCGACGAATCATGACACAACCGCCATGACCCGTTTGTCAGTGGGCGCAGCAATCACAACGTTTTAGGTTCAAAATAACCATATATCAGTAGTTCATAGTATGTTTGGCGGATCGTACTCCAGATTTGGTCAAAGCGTGTTTTGCCGTTTTGTTTAATAAAGAGGCTGTGCTCTTCGGTCCTCTCGGGAGACGATGTTCCCGGGTCTTGGCCGTGAGGGTCATAGCGATATCAAAGCCGTTTAGTGATATGTTTGTACAAAAGTGGTTAATTGTGAAGCTCTTGTATGTCTCATGGTATGTCTTGTGGTTTCTTGGCTTGTCTCTTGTGGTGATATGTGTATGTCGAGATGGTAAGAAGAAGACAAGAGGTATTGTGACATTTCTCTATAAAGATGACCATTTCTCCTTATAAATAGTCCTAATCATCAACAGCCTCAGCATCCTCAGATCATCAGTCCACTATTCTCCTACTATCTTCACTTCTATCTCCTGCCGGTCAGGTCTTTCAATACCCCTCCAAGCTCTCAAATCACACGGACCAACTTTCCTTCTTGACTTCTCCACCAGAACAACATCCACAATGGCGTCCATCAAGAACATCATCTTTGCTCTCTTCGTCGCTGCCGATCTCGCAACTGCTCACAGCGTCATCACAAACGCGGTTGGAGACGCCGGCGGCTCTGGCATGGCTCTCGGTGTTGACACATCCACTCCTCGCGATGGCACCAGACGTCGTCCCTTCCAAACCGATGCTACTCGCTTCCGTGGTAGTGCCGCTGACACTGTTGGCGAGACCCTCGCTGGTGGTGACAACCAGATCGAGCAGGGCACCCTCGACATCATGGAAGAGACTGGCAGTCAGCTTCCCCAAGTCAACCCTGGCGGCAGCCTTGAGATGACCGTCCACCAGGTCAATTCTGATGGCGCTGGACCTTATACCTGTATGATCAACGCCGATGGGACTGGCACCTCATGGGACAACATCCAGGTTACTACCAATGTTGAAGGCAACGCTCGAGGCCGCAACCGTGATGGTGAGATGGGTGATTTTCCTCTAGTGGCCTCGATCCCTGCTGGACAGGAATGCACGGGCTCTGTTGCTGGTGAGGAGAATGTTTGCCTTGTTCGTTGCCAGAACCCGGCGCGAGCTGGTCCTTTTGGTGGTGTCATTCCCGTTCAAATGGCTCAAGCTACCGGCAACAACAACAACGCTGGCACTGGCAACAGTAACAACAATGCTGGAAACACTGGTGGCGCTGGTAATGATGGCAATGCAGACAATACGGGAAACGCGAACAACGGTAACAGCAACGGCAACGCTGATGAGGATGGAGAAGATGGTACCCAGAACGGCACCAACACCAACAACCGTAACAACCGCCGCGCTACTCGGTTCTCTGCATAAGAAACTGACGTTTGGACGCTCAAGATTGACAGACAATGGAATAATGTGGACATGAGGCTGAAGTGAAGAGCCAATGATTGCTAAACAGCAATAGTTCTACATGCAGAAGGCAGTGCTTAATACATGAATAACTTGACGGATTTTATGTTTAATTGTATTATCATGAAGACCATCTCTCAATGCCCAATTAGGGTTCCTATGCTTGGGATGATAATTGATATTATATCTTTATGTCGGATATATAGTAGTAAAGCATATATTCTTATACAGGTAGCGTGATGCTGTTGCATTCGCTTATATTGAGGCCTGCCATGATCCTTGTCTTGGTTGTAATTGCGGCCATGATGCCGCAGCTCCTTCCAACCATAAGGTAGAAAATCAATCTTAGGGTATTTTACGCATACTTGGTATGCTGCCTTAACTGGGCCTACAAAAGTGTTGTTTTGAGTTGATAGACTTGACAGCTGATGCTCACATCACGCGCCTCGCGCGTATGAGCAATTTATTTCCAATTAGTTACCGTAGTTGCATGGAGATATTTCAGCTCCTGCAGGAAATATCCTCTAAACTCTTATTGCTCTTGAATCAAGGTTTACCCGGTTTACCCCATGCACGGCACGGTACTCATTGCCAGGATCTAGCCAATTATTCTCAGGCATCTCGGCAGATAATTTCAGAGTCTCAGGCCATCTTGGTGCAGTGGCTAGCTGAGCCACCTATTTTGGTACTACATCCTCCTCCATGCCCGACATATAGCAAGCTGAACGACTATTTTCTCCTCTGTGCATGGCATATGGCTAGCTGAATAGATAAATTGGGCATTACTCTGTAGATCTATTCTAGCCGGGCGAAGCTTCTAGTTATTTACCAATGATATCTGTGTCATTCTCTTTCTTTTATTTCCTCATCCGCACCACAACTTGCTCTTTACTCCTGAAGATCGAAAAACCACTTTCCTGTATGGATAACCCTTATTTTCACTGCCTCATTCAAGATGCTAATAGCAGCCTTAGTACAGAAGCATAAGAGACAGTCTTCAGACCGGAAGATTCCATCAAAATGGGCCGCGATTGCACTGTTCGATTTGCAAATGGGCTGGGCAGCAACTCGAAACTTGACATCACCGTGTATTACAGGACTGACAATTCGGGTGGTCAAATACTTTCAAAGTCAATTCATATAGATGGATCTGATTATGAGTCGCTGACTTTCAACTACCTTGAAAAGGTTTACTGTACCAAGGGAGGGGGGAAATATGCCCAGGTTGATCTGGACACAAACGCATTTGATGGACAGCCATCTACGGCATACTTCACCACCAATGGGGATTGGTCTGGGGATTGGCCTACCTTCAATCTGGATTGGGAAAGTGCTGGAAAGCGTAGAGGTCAATGGGCTTACAAATAGTTGTTATCACTGAGCGGTTTCTTTGAGTCTTTAGCTAAATTTAATCTGCAATCTCAAGTTCTCCGAAAGAGGAGCCATGATTCGTTCCAGATCGTGGGGTCCCTGTAGATTTCTTGCCTCAGTAGCTGTTGGTCGAACTTCATCATGGTGGCTGTAGTTCAGCTTTGTCTGAGCCTCGACGAAACAATGTACGGAAACATTACATGTGAAGCCATCACTTGCATCGCCAATCAAATCTGAAGGAGAAGTAGCTTATTCTGCCTTGAATTCAAGTTGAAAGTTGCTTATCATATAACCATATGCCCCGGAACTACGTTCTGAGCTGCGTACACGGAACAAAGTACATTGGGATACTCGTCACTAAGCAACCATCAACGCCAATTCCTCAGCCACGGAATTCCGCGGAGTTTTCCGACTGTCAGCAAATTGACAAAAAGATCTAGGCAACCAACTCTAGCGGGCTCCCATGGTATCATCAAAGCCGAAGGGCTGTTTAGCGGGCCCAGAAATCAGGCGGAAGACGCGGTTCAGCAATCAACGGCGGTCAACCTGCAGTTCCAAGTCCGCCCTTAGCGAGGGGTCCGAGAAACTTCGCTGTCAAGATTCTCACCACGCAATAAACTTGGCGAGCTGTTTGACCCTATCAGCCACTTGTGTCTACCCTCTCGTCTCCGAGCCTTGCATCCCTTTGCCCCCAGAGGGACCCAGGGTCCCCTTCAAGAATGATTCAGTTCGGTTCGAGAGATGACCCTGGCTTGAAAACACCAATCACCTACTATTGACGATGAAAGCACCAGTGGCAGCGTTCCGATCAGGTTACTGGTCAGACTTAACACGTCATGCTCTTGGCGTTGGTGGTATCATGGGCAATAGCGCAGTATAGCGTAGGATAGCGCAATATGTTATGCTGGTTCACGGCGCGGGCCTCGCGGTTACCAGGGTAAGGGTGCCTGCAGCAACTGGCTTGAGGATGGCAGTCCGTAAATTATCGGGGAACCGATACCGCGTGAACGGAACAGTGGATTAAATCACTCATTGTTTGGATCGTCAAGAGTCCACATCTTTTGGTAGATCTAAGACACCTTCTGCATAACCGTGGACAGTGAGACACGAGGCTTGGCGCACGCACTCACTTGTAAAATCGATAACTAACCAAGTGCTGACAGCAGAATGACGTGGCAGAAGACGCCATCTTAGCCAACAGAAGCCGAACTACTGCCATGCAGTATCAAACTCAAACTGACTTTGTTCCTCAGATAGCTGAGCAGTTGGTGATTTGCCATGGTTGGTGTGGAGTAGCTGAATTTTGACAAGGGGTTCTATCATGTCAGACGACAGCCACGCGAAGCTAGCCTGTCGATCCCGGCACGATTTGACCCAACCGTAGCGTCAAGGCCCAATGTTTCCCTGATTGCCTTCTCTTGCACCACCAACTCTGCGCCTCTCATTGGTCACTCTTCCAGGGCATAGCGGACGTGCCGGATCGATCGAGGCAAACAATAGTTTTCTTGGTAGATTGCGCTCTGACCAGTGATCTGTCAGATATACAGTGGCACGACAACATGTCTCAGTTGGGTTATGGAGAAAGTGAAATAGCTTGGGACGAACATGGAAAGTATTGCCTCTTTGGGAGATGAAAATACCTCATTGCTTCTCAATTCGTGATGATCCGTTGATTTTTGACACCTGAACGTCAGCCGGGCGAGGGAGGTGTTCTTGCTGCGGCCCTAGACGGGACAAGGATTATACAGACCAGGATTAGGACTTGGGATGACATTAGACACACGGCAAACCTGCATGTTGGTTCATACGACAAATAGAATTACGGGTCGATCTACAGTACAGAATGAAATCTCAGCCCAACCAGGTTATCCCCCCAAGCAAGACGCGAGGACCCGAGCGCAAGGAGCTGCGCCATGCAAAGCAACCATGCCAGCACTACCGTGCATCCAATGACAAACACTACAAAGTACATGAACTCAAGGGGTCTCTCAAAGAACCACAAACGCCCCTCGGCCCGGTCGTTCTTCTCCTTTCCCTGGATCCGCCCATCCGGAACGTATTTGAAATCAAGGATGGAGCCACCTCCGAGACCTTGGTTACTGTGGATGATAGCGCTATGCAGCCCTTCCCGACAGAGATCAATCACCTTATCGTCCAGGGCAGGGATCCATCGCTGCAGGCTAGCTAAGCTCCACACCAACCAGCAATGGCCCTTGAAGCAGGCGTATGAGTACCATCTGGGCCGTCCCATACCAAGCTGGTCGCAGATCTCGTGGCCATTCAAGACGCGGCTAGCAGCTTGGATGAACCCATCCGAGATGTTGATGGGTGGTAGATCCTTGAGGGCCTCAACGAAGTTGTACCCAATGACAACAGAAGTGGGTGTCACAAGGAGCTCGTTATAAGCTAAGCTTTCCATCACAGCCTTAGCCTGAGTTGCCGATGTGAAGTACTCCTGGGGCGACCCAATGACATGGGCCACGTATCTCCAAAGGGCAATGTAATCTTCGACTTCCTGTTTCTCGGGGGTGATCCCCATAAGAGGGAGCTGAAGCCAAGCATGGTTGCAGCTGAATGTTGCAATGGCATGTATCGAGTCAAGGGTGTTGATAGGAATGCCGTGTGTCTCCTGATCAAAGAATCGGCATTTCGATGCGGCAACTTTGAGGATCTGCTGTCTGACCATAGAGTGCAGAAGACGGACTCGCACAATCGATCTATGCCCTGGTCCACCAGGCTTCACATGATCAAGCGAGTGCGTGACTTGAAGGACAAGCTGAAATGTTTCAAGCAGTCGACGCCGCAAGACACGAGTGCTGAAGCCACCAGTGCGAGCAAGTACTTCGACAACGCTGGTAGACGCAGAGTTCTCGCCCACAAAGCCTTGAAAAGCAAAGCCGATGAGGTTTGCGAGGGCATAGCGGTAGAAGAATTTCTGTCCCCGGGCAATCTGATCCCAGTCAACCCAGTAGGGGACAGTATGAACTTCTGTCCAAAGCTGAGAAAGCACTTGGCTCTGGTTATGGTGACGAGAAAGTGTTTCGAACAAGTCCTGTCTGCCGACTTGTTGACCTTCTTTCTTTTGCTGAGCGTGGATCTCTTGGATCTCCTTGACAGCAGCAGCTCCAAGTTCGTCACATTCGTGACGGAGAGGATCTGTGTAAGATTTGGGAATGTGATCATTTGTCCATCTGAAAGAGTGGTTTCCAATAGTTCGAAGCTCTTCCCGAGCTACGGACTGCCCAGTGAACTTCATGGTAAAATGGATGAAAGACTAAACAAAAGTTGGAAAAGAAGACTTGTCACAACTCTGACATTCTGAAAGAGCAGTAGGACAGACATCCTCCAATTTAAGCTGGGGACGTCCAAGTGTACCTGAAAGCCAGGCTCGGCACACCTCATACAGTTCCCATCCCTTGACTCGAAGGATAAATTGCGTACTCTTGTTTCTCGGGTTCGTGTGGCGGTCCGCGGACTTCTCCATTCGCCTAACACACGATCGAAATCACGAGGGGGTGACCCGTTGGTGGACTGCTTACTCTTAGTTTCTCACTTCATGATTTAGATCTGAACCATACCCACGGAGTGTGTGGCCCATCTGCCAATAATTCGTAAAAGAGACCCCTGTCCACTCATCACCTGGTATGATATGCTCACCCTAGCTGACTACAATGTCTGGGAATCATGATTCCATCATGGCTTAGCTTGTGTCTAGTCTCAAGCTGAAAGAAAATGACGCGGGATGAAGGGAAGCTGGCTGATTGGAACATCTGCGAGGCTGGCTTGCGTTCCTTGTTTCCTTTGGGATATTTGAGTACTCGTGACGCCCAGAAAGCCTCGAGCTGATTCCTGCATGTCAAAGAACGCTGTTGTTCGCTCCCCCATCCTCGCCTCCCCCTTCACTCACTCCCTCTCCACAATTTGTACCTGCAGCAATGGCCATGCAGGTGTTCACTACCAAGATGGAGTCGAAAAGAACTGTCATTCTTCCCGACATGTTCAAAGCATTCGTGGTTGAGACTCCGCCCATGAATCCCAACTATGAAACAGTCAAGCCTATATCCGAGAGGTGGCTTGCAGAGTAGGCTGCCCTCGATCTTGATGTATACCCGTACTAATGCGCCAATAGGAAATGCTCCTTCTCACCTCGAATGAAGAGAAGAGTTGAGTTCTGCGACTTTGCCGTCTTTATCTCCATCGCTGCTCCTGATGCTCCATTCGACAAGCTCAAGACGATGTGCGATTGGGGGAACTGGGTAAGTAAACCATGTCTCTTGCTCCATCGCTACTCTGACATTGCTTCCAGGTTTTCCCTTTCGATGATAGTATGTACTGCTATTCAAGCTGATTCTTGATTGCGCGAGCTAATAATTGTAGTGTTTGATGAAGGATCATTGAAATCAGATCCAAAACGGTCGCAAGTCGTCATCGATAGTCTCATGGCAATTATGCTAGATCAGACATATACCAGACCCAAGAGCGCTGTAGTCCAGGCCCATGACGACATATTCCGAAGAGTGTCACAAGTTAGTTCAGCTCTACCACATGACGTTATCACAATCTGACAGTTTACCATCACAGGGCTCAACACCTGGCAGGCTTCCCTCAAACAATCTTGACATGGACGTCACTAACAATCTCAGGTGCTCGTAGAAGATTTGCTCTCGCAATGAAGCAATACACAGACGGGGTAGTCCATCATGTGAAGCAATTCTCTACAAACAGCATTCCTAGTATCCAGGAGATGCTTGATACAAGGCGGCTTTCGTCAGGAGTGACGCCTTTGTATCATCTGATAGAATATGCTCATGATATCAATTTGACAGATGAAGTATTCCAGAACCCCATTATCCAGAGACTAGAGCTTCTGGGTGCGGACTTTGTCTTGCTGTAAGTACCCATTATTGGCCTTGGCCTCATATAACTAATCGGCAAACAAGGTCCAATGACATTTTATCTTACCGAAAGGAAGAGGTGAGTCGATCTATCGCCCACCATATCTGATAACAGGACACTAACATGGCGCAGAATGACGACTGCCCGTTTAGCATGGTCGCAGCTTGTCGAATGAGTGGCCAATCTCCACAAGAGGCATTCGATACAGTCGGGAACCTTCTTGAGGCAAGATACCAAGATTGGCAGAATGCAATTAAGCAACTGCCAAGTTGGGGACCTGAGATCGACGCGAATGTCGCTCGTTATATCCAAGGCATTCAAAATGTAGTGCAAGCCAACATCACGTGGAGGTACCAGATTCTTCTGAAATGTGAAACCGATTAAATGCTGACAACATGCGACAGCTTCCGATCGGGAAGATATTTCGGGAAACAAGCTCCCGAAATTCGACGGACGAGAAAGATTGATGTGATGGTTAATCCACCATTTTTACAGGCGAGACAAAGTCGGTCTGGGTGGTCAAGATTGGTCATTGGATCATTTTTCAGACGGTTCTTTGGGTCGTTCGTCATTTGTTTTATGTTTGCTTTTTATTTTACCATTCTGAAGGGTTGAGGGAGGGGGAGGGAGTCACGGACCCGACAATTTGGATGACCTCCTTCGGCGTTAAAGCGGCTGTAAATATTGACTTTAGATTGATTAAAAACATCAAAGCTGAGACAATTGACCAGCTTCGTGATCAAGGTTTGTCAGTGCGTCCGATCTGCTGAAAAAGGGCGGACAGCGGGCGGGAAGCCCCTCAGTAGCGAAGAGTCTGTCCTCGGGGGGAAAAATCAAACGAGACTGGCTTACACCAAAATCCACCGATCTACCACCAAATCCAGTCTCGTTTTTTATTTCCCCCCTGGTCTGTCTAGGTCTGTGTGTCCAACTGTACTGTAAAATATTTGTGCGTCACTGAAAATCCCGCTGTCCAGGGAGAGCTGACAGGCTGATCACTTCCCTAAACGCCCTCTAGCCGAAGACATGGGCATGCATGTCAGTGGATCGAGGGCTTCTCATCGGGCCAATACATTTGTTATTCCCGCGTCCCCAGCCAGTGAGAGCCCCCTGTCTGTGAGGGGAGAAAAGAGGGATCCCGCTTTGTGTGTCATGCTACATATGCTTATGCTGTTGGTGAGGCCCGTATCACTTCACCTTATGCACTCTGTCTTCGGGCGTCATGCCGAAGGCTTTCGGCCGATGTATTTCGGCCACCACCGACTTTCTAGCTGCAGTACAGAACTCCGAAAATGAATCCGTCGTCTATATCATAGACCGATCTAATGTTCATGTTTGCACTTTTACTAAACCTTATACTTTGGCGGATTTATCTAAAAATGTCGACCAAACCGCTGACTAAAACACCAACCCTCAAACGGTCACGGGTCCAAGCAGAGGACCAAGATAACAATTACGATGCATCGGAAAACACAAGTCTCAGCCATTTATTGCACACAGAGGAGGGTCACCTCGATGACGGATTTTCTTACTCACTAGTCAGTTCATCAGGCCTGATAAAAAAGTCTTAGCGACAGTTCTGACTGTATCTGACCTCGTCTGCAGCATAATAACAAGGACCAGCATGACCTAGTAACTCTGGATGCTAGCGCTGACTCTCAATTACAAAATGCGCTCCGCTTCCTCCCAGCCAAGCCTCAATTAGGTGAGCATATCGTAATCTGACCTTATCTCATATCTGACATTTTCCGAAGACGCTCTGATTGAAGCCTTCTTCAGCAATGTCAATCACCATTACAACTTCATACACCCGCCGGCCTTTATACGACAATACGTCAATTGGTCGGGCAGAACGCAACAACGATGTGTCCAGGATCTTCAACTCACTGCCCTCATCTTCATGATGTGCGCTTGCGTTACGCAGCATCTTGACATTGACGCGCAACAACCACCGAAGGATGTTTCCAAGACGTATCATGATGCTGGGACACGCCTTGCCGAGGCAATACCAGCTGGGTCCTATCATCTGATCAATCTTCAGTGGAAAGTCCTTTCTATCTGCTGGTTCAAAGGCGAAGCAAAATTCACCGAGGCCTGGCATACGATTGGGCTCGCTGTGCAAGAGGCATATGAGTTGGGTAAGTCAATCACAAGAATAGGTCAATCAGGCTCTTACTGAACATCTTATGCAGGACTACACAAGTCTCGACACAAGACACAGGATATTGAGGTGCAGATTGGTCGACGAGCCTGGCGCGTACTGTACTGCTGGAATTGGTACGTCAAGACCTGGCAAAATTGACGAGTCTTCAGTAGCTAACATCGCACAGGCAATTGTCATCAATACTTGGCCGGCCTTTCATCATGAATGACATCGATTCAGAGCCTGAACAGCCCGACCTAAGAAATGCAGCGCCAACACCAACACTGCATACCAAGCTCCAGTACCAACTTATATCATCTCTTGCCAAGCGCTGGCAGACACCACAAAACATTAACACGGCATCCAAAGTCCGGGAATACAAGAAAATGGTTGAACAGCACGTGTCCTCCTTCCCAGCTGTGTTTGCTCTAGATAACCCAGACACTTCAAAGGATGCCGAATGGCCATGGGTCGTGACGCATCGCTACTACGTCCAGACAATGGCATACTTTATGATTCTCCAACCGTACAAAGCCTACTTACTGCATCCATCGACAAACCTGTCTGTACCCGAGATACAGCAGCTACGAGCAGAAGCGGTAGAGTGCTCGCTGAAGACGTTGCAAATCGCAACTCAATGGGCATCTCGAGTCTCACAAGGCGATGGGCAGTTTCACCTTGTGGTTCTTTGTCTCTTCGATACAGCTGCTTTCTTGTCTATGTCTCTGCAAAAGGACCAAGTGAAGGACTTTCCTCGACGACATAAAGCTGTTGTTGCGGTTAATGAGGCTGCTGCGACATTGAAGGAACTTCAGACAATATCACGGGGAGCTCAATCATCGCATGGACTTTTATGCAAGATTTTACGCAAAATGGATTGGAATGCTACGGACAAATGAGAAATGTTATGACTTACGATTTATGTCACGTATTATACCTAGTTGCACTCAGGTGCTTTCATATCAGAAACGATGTATGCTTATGATCTCTCAAGCCTCTCCGTGATCGATTATCTTATCTCCCATCAGCCCAAAATCTCTCCAAAGCGTCTTGTCGAACCTCATATGCCCAGTGATGACACGTCTGATGAACCACAGGACTCACATCAACCTCGTCTTCGTCCCGACCATCATCCGCAAATACCGTCCGTATCCCCAAAGCCACGTACTTCTTGAGCAATATCCGCCGCCAACGACCCGTCTCGCCAACGCACTTCTTCCAACGACTGATCTGGCGATCATCATCAGGACATCGACGACCCATCCAGAAACGGCAATACCACTGAAACCAGCCCCGAACGTCGTACTCATGTGCGATCCAGCCAGCTGCTTCCCATTCCTCAATACTTTGCCCGCATGCAACACCGTATTTGTTTAACTCGGGGTTGTACGTGTCGCTGATGAGATACTCATCCACGCTCAATCCCACGGTCCATGATGAAGGCAGTTCTCTCCAATCGTCTTGCACGGTAATATCCAGATGCTTTGAGAATAAAGGTCGCCAGTAAGAGCCACCAAAGCTTCCTTCGCGAATGATCTCTTCTGGGGATTTGTTGGGCCGGAAGTCAGGATGAGAATCGAAATGAAATACTCCTGAAGCATCAAGCGTCGGCTCACTAGCTTCTGGCTTCCATCTCGTCCACCCCTCTATAATGGATTTGATGTCTTTGTGAGCTTGACGTTCTGATTCAGGATCTGAATTTGTTGATTGCACAGCGTTGTTATAGACTGTCCGACTCTTTTTCCCCTTTGTTGAGGATGTTTGTGATACATATTCATCATCTCGCTCTTCATCATAACTCGGTTTCGTGCTGGCTTCTGCAATTCTCCTGGATTGTCTTGTTGGCTCGCGTGGTGAAGTGGCCTTACGTTTGCCGCTTTTGCTGGTAGGCTTGGATTGAGGATCGACCTTTGGTATAGGACTCTTGAGTTTACTGAGAAGTATCTGATTCTCCTTAATATTCTCTTGTCGCCTTGCCGCAAAGTCTGCCATTTTTTAAAACCGAGACGTGTTTATAACAGTGATAAACGCTAAAGAGCTGTTAAATACAGTTGGGAAGGCAGTTTGGACCACGACGTC
This sequence comes from Fusarium ramigenum, assembly GCA_013186855.1. Classification (NCBI taxonomy): domain Eukaryota; kingdom Fungi; phylum Ascomycota; class Sordariomycetes; order Hypocreales; family Nectriaceae; genus Fusarium; species Fusarium ramigenum. Next base: position 27,088 of record JAAOAT010000197.1, on the reverse strand, counting down.
ATAGACCTGAAGCTCCACTATGTTAGTATAGTTACGGTTAGTGCTAGACGAGTATAGGGTAGTTTTATTATTAAATCTGTTAATTTATATTTAGGACTTGAAATTAGATTCTCTACTGAAATAAAGTAGTAAATTAAATAATATTACATATAGCATAAATATAGATAGTCTCTTTAACCCTGGTAATGTAAACTTTTAGCCTACCTAATAGAGCATCGTGAGGGGCTTATTAAGTTAAGGCTAGGGACCGGACCGGCTCTACTCGAGATCGCCAGCAACAATTCTCTTTAGGGTATAAATCGGCTTGAGCTTGGTGGCCATGTAATTATTTAAAACCATCTCAAACTCGTTCTTTTTCAAGGAAGATATTCCTCCTTATCATTCCTGGTTTTCTATTCTTACAGACCAGCTCCTGTCAGTCACTATACATGCCCACAAAACCCTCCGACAATTCAACATTAGCTCGAGCTTTACTCGTTCTCAGCGACGACGTGCGTGGGGCTCGCCTCATCGCCATTTTGCGACATCCGCGGTCGCTTCATCGATTGAAAGGTCTAACACAATCGGCTTTATCGGCCTCGGCGCCATGGGCGGTCATATAATCAGCTCTTGCAAATCCCATTTATTTCTTTGGACGGAGTTCTTATCTGCCTGATTAGATTAGCAACCTTATCTTAAGGTACCAGAGCCCCGATGTGGAAACAAGGTCGGTTTCGCACTGTGTTATGTGAAAGTGGGCACTATAATGAAATGCCAAAATGCTGAGCACCCCGACGTGCCTCTGATTAGTTGCCCAAATTGCGGATGCTGCTTTTGGGTGCTCTCATGTTATCGGTAGAAGCCTGTGTCACAAAGACGGAACATGCGGGCTCCCTGCTCTGCCTGTGCCGGGTATGCTCATGGTTTTGATCGGTGCCATCGGTACCATGATGGCCGTCAGGGATCGTGCACGCCAGGGCGGATCCTATCAGGTCTTTGCTTCCCTCATGGCCACTGCCTCTCTCTATCTAAGCCCCGAGATCAGATTGCGCTCACCAGAGGTGGTAAAAGACAGCCCAGAGAAGTTCGGTTGGGACCAAACGAGCCCTGGCTTCTTTGTACTTGAGCTGTTGGATGTAGTATTGAAGGTATGGGCTGCAGCGATGCCAAAGACATTTGGGCAAGATTCACCTTACATGTCCACCCTCGAAGGTGACTGGGGCGAATTTGAAGTGCTGAAGCCAGTTGTTCAGCTGAGCGACAAAAACGCATCGCCATACTACTCATCTGCTCCAGAGCCTAACTGCTATCGCGACAGTACTGTAATGGTGTGGCGATAGGATAATGAAATTCACCATAAGTCATAACACTTCACATTCAGTTTAGACCTTTCAGTCTCGCTGCGATACGGCTGAGTCGTTTCAGTGACACAAGGAAGTGAGCTAGAAAGTGGAGAGCGAAACGGTCCTAAAGAAAGGTGGTCTTCTGGCTTCCCAGTTGACAGAGACATATGCCTATGTCGAAGTTGTAATCCGGGCTACTAGAAGACATTACCCTCTTATGCGTCAGAGGTGATCATCCTCAGATAGGCTTGCAAAGATTATCTTGGGCAATTTATGGGGTAGCTGGTATACGGCCCGACTTGATTCTGTAAGAGTGTTATCTCGAGTTGATAGTCTCCACAGCTGATGGCTCACATCACGCGCCTCACGTACCCTCTTCGCTTCAGTAGTTAGGTCTAAATCAATAAAACAGACTTTGATTATGTTGTTTTTAAGCGGAGAAAGTGCACTGGCTAAATAGATACCAACCCTTCATTACTAATTAAGACCTCTCTTAATATATCCCGTCTCGTGGACCAAAGTCATAGACTTGAAAATCTTTGCAAAATCATTTAAACACTTGCTCCGCGCCTCCAAATGACCAGGCTTTGTGCTAATACCGCTAGGAGGGTTGAGGTTAACGAATTCCTCCCAACCAGTCACCAGCAAGGGCCCTTGTCCTGTGAGCAGCCCTTGGACATAATTCAGCGCAATATCTTCACAATTAAAGTGTTGATCGACATATTCTCGAACTTTTTCCATGGTGCTATCGTCAGACCAGTAATAATCCATAAAAGAAATATGTGAAAAGCAAAGGTTCGTGAGGATCATCGAGTACTCTTCGCGCTTATCTCCCGGACAGAAATTATAGGTATATTGACCCTTTCCATCCTTGTCGTAGCAGCGAGCGAGGGCGCCAGTGAGACGGTATTGGCCGAATTTCTTCCATGTCTGGAATACAAATTAAAGGTCGTTGGGGTGATAGTACACATCGTCGTCTGTTAAGAGAATGGATTGGGTCTTGAAGTCGGGATCCGGTCGGAACTTTTCGTTGAGGCTGTCTTGTAGACCTCTCCGAAATCGCACAGGAACTCCATGCTTGGATGTGAAATTCGTCGGCGGTAAATCATCAACGTCGCCCCAGATGACGACAATTTCATGGAGTGATGGGATCTTTTCTTCGAGCAAGACTGACAGCGTGTGGTTCAGCTCTTTCGGGCGCCGGTAGGTAAGCATAGCGATGGTGAATTTGTCCTCATCTAGATGGCTATGCCTAGTCTTGGCCGCATTCCAGATAGCCTGAGGACTCCCTGTTCTTGCGATAGCAGGAGTGGCTCGTTGGTTTGAGACTATGACGGGTAGAATGATCTGGCTGGCATCTGTGTAAGTCAGACCGAGAATAAGAATTGACGCGACTGTTGTGAAGATGAAGGTTTTATTGATGAGGAGGCGGGAGATATGTGAGCTCAAAATGTGAAGATAGAGGCTGGATGTTTCAAGAAATCCGTTCCTGGAGCTTTTAGATATGGGAATAGGAACCATGGCTGCTGACGGGACAATGAAACAAAGGATAGCCCGTACTTGCTGCGAACGGCGATATGATGACTGTATGTAAATAAACCGCAAAGCACCTGTTATGTAGCAGGTATAAGATTGTGTCGATCTCTTTGTACTTATTGAAGACTTTTTGGCAAAGACACAAGGAGTATAGCACAGGCCAATGTGTTGCGTAAGCCTGTGCGATTTATGCCATTTATAGGTAAGACTTTTAAATGTAAGTTGACTAGTAAGATAATTATCAGGCAATAAATCTCTGTTATCTTAAATGAAGCAGATAGTGTAAAGAACCAGACAGGGGTAGCGGTAAGTCTGTAACATCGACTTTCAGGAACTATTGAGATATAACTATAAACTAGTCTTGATTTTCATAACACGACTGGGACGCGAGTCCTATTTACTTCACAAACCGTAGGCTGGCGCGTCACTTTATGCCTAATCGAGATAAAAAGACAGAGATATTAACTCAGAAGGCACTTGGCCGAAAGAACCCCTTGAAACCGAGCGCCGTTGGTTTCTTCTCACTCTAATCCTATCATAGTCTACCTGTGACTGCATGGTGCCGGGCTAGCTCGCTTAGACAAATGGGGTATCCTGTGTCAGAGCCATTTGTAGGTGGGGTTTGGTGCTAGGAATAGGTCAACAGTCGAACTTCTTCAAGACACTGGGCGCCAGGAACCTCCGAATGGAATCATCATATAAATTTCGCAATTCTACAAAGAGTGACAACTCGGTCCGAGTTGCCGATTTACCGAGTTGCCAGTTGGTTCTAGACTTGAGCGTTCCGTTTCAATCTTAAACACACTAAATGGTATGGTTCCGATTTGTGACCACTAACTTGACCTAATCGTGGCCACGTCATCCTGGTCTCCCGAACCACAACGTCACTCCATGTCAGTCCCGGGAGAGCCCACATTACGTTTTAAGATAGAGCTAAAGGTAAATATTTTTTCCAATTTATGTAACACAAGCCAGTAATATTTGGCATAGAAAAAAAAATAACATTTCCCTGTACAGATTGCATTATCTGAAATTATGCTTTACCTCTACATATTAGGGTCACTTGGCTTGTCTATTGTGATGACGAGCTTACCCATCTGTCGTCCAGATTTCATATCGTCGAAAAGCCCGTCAATGTCCTTGAGGTTGCTCAGGCCTTGCACTACTCTACTGATCACTGGTCGGATCCCTTCGCGGTCGATAAAGGCAACCGTATCCAGAAACTCTTGCCTAGAACCCATTGTAGTTCAAGAACAGCTGGCATAGTCCATTTCATCTTCGGTGAGACGGTCATACCATATTGAACAATAACGCCACCAGGTTTGAGAAGCTTTGCGGCCTTGACAACGATATCACCGCCAGCTTCGTCAATAAACAGCATCGATGACGGAAGCTGACGGCGAATATCTGCCTCCCACTCCTCCTACACCCAAGTCTCTAGCTCTAAGGAGCTTTTCTTGACTACCAGATGTAACGAAGACGTTGGCGTCCATAGCCACGCCGAACTGTAAGGCTGAGAGAGCAACGCCGCCTCCGTTACCGGTAATGAGAACGTTCTGTCCTGGCTGGACAGAAGCTTTGGTGACAAGTGCTCGCCATGCTGTAAGTCCTACCAGTGGTAAAACCGCGCCCTCCGTGACAGACAGGTGTTTTGGGGCCTGAACAACCTCGTCCTTGAGAACGCAAACATAGTCTTGTGCTGTGCCTACGTCATAGAGACGTGTAAATCTGGCAATGGACCATTTTTAGGTCCCTCTGGGCCAGTTGGATTGGATATCCAGCCACGCATCGGAGTCAGGAGTACATTTTCTCCGAGTAGCGACTTATTAGAAACACCTCGCCCGACTTCAGTGATCACGCCATAACCGTCCGATAATATGGGATGGTCGAGGGATATGGCGGGGTACTGATGTTGTCTAACGAAGAGATCACGATGGTTCAGCGCAGCTGCTTTGAGCTGGACGAGGACCTCATGGTCTCCAGGCACAGGCTTCTCAGTCCTTTTGAGCAGGAGACTGCCGTTGACATCAGTGTTGGAACTTGAATCACTGTCAGAAAGCGAGATGAAACCTACGAGTAGTAAATAACCCCAGGCTTTCCTGAAGCCTGGCCGAGATGCAGCACGCGCTGTACGGAGTAGAGCTGCTCTTGATTCTTTAGACGCCTTCAAAATGTCGTAACACTGACACCTGTTTATCGGGAGCAGTTTGTGCATATGATCTCACAGTCCCAGATCGGTCGTCAGTCACTCTTAAAAATCGAAGCGTTATTGTTGCCGGACCGTACCCATTACGACCATCGGATGATGCTGGGTGGGGAGGATCCGACCATCGTGTTTGTCTAGGAATCTGGGGTCTTGGAATGAGATCAGCCGCTAAGCCTTGAAGTGGACCAACTCTTGATGTAACCGGGTAGGTCGCGAGGAGCCAGTCTTTATGAATTCCGTTATGGGAAAAACTTATGATGTAATCTGGTATCTCTATAATAAGCAAGCAAGAAGACCGTTCCAAAGCTAAACGGGAAAAGAGTTTCATTCAATCATAATGCATATCCGAAGCTGCCGAATAAGAAAAACTAGCCAATTACAGTACCGGGTGTAGGAACCCAAATACTACGACGGGGTAAAATCGGCACCTCATTCCGACAAGAACAGCAGTCGTTGTATTTAATCGCAGCGACGTCGAATGAGAAGAGGTCAATCTAAATAGATCGCTGCGATCTCTTCATTTCAATTGAAGTATCTCGGCCGTACCCATTGTATCATTCCTCACGGTACTTGACTTGTAAACGAGCCAAGTCGTCATGTCTATTGTAGAATCAGCCTATGGGCCCTTGGGTGGCCGAGTCTTGATTTGTGGAATACTGGTACTCGTAAGTTGTGATACATATCGTCGCTGAATATAGAGATTGTGCATCTGACAGTCCGATGGTTCAATGTTGACTGACGCATATGTATTTCTAGGTTTTGTTCCAGATTGTGCGCTACTTCCTTTCTCCAATTCACCGTCTCCCTGGTCCCGTCACGGCCAAGTTATCGACCTTCTGGCTCGCATCACAATGCCAAAAAGTCCGACGATCCGAGGAAGTACTAAAGTTGCACCGGAAGCACGGCGACTTTGTTCAAATTGCGCCCAATCATGTGTCAATCAATACCCCCGATGCGATTCAACAGATATATGGCCATAAGACCGGATTTGTCAAGGGTCCCTTCTACGATGCGTTCCACCAGGTGACACCAGTAGTCTTCAATACCAGAAATGTCTCGGAGCACACACGAAAGAGGAAGTATATCAATCCCGCATTTTCCGCCCGTGCTTTGTCGGGCTTTGAGCCCCATATGGACGCTGAGATTGTTGCATGGAAGCGCCAACTACTTAAGATTTCCAACGGATCAAGCCCACGTGTCGACTTTTCTGTTTGGAGTGAGTTTGGCACATCGGCACCGAGATAAACGTTTACTAACGCCGTGTGCCACAAACAGCAAATTATCTGGCCTTTGATGTTATTGCTAGCTTCGCCTTTGGTGAGCACTTTGGCTTCGTTGAGAAAGGTGAAGACGAGTATGGTCTCATCAAGATCATTGACACCCGCGGCGAGTTTATGAACGCCCTTGGATCCCTTTCGCCTTTCCTGAGATCTGTGATGAGGTACAATCCTCTTGACTCATTCTGGAAGAATGGATTCAGGGCATCGGCAGGCCTTGCAAAGATTGGAAAGGAAGCATTCGAGAAGCGAAAATCCTCAGCTGATAATAGCCGAAAAGACTTACTAAGCTTCCTATTCAATGCGAAAGATCCGGATACGAAGCAACCAATCCCAGAAGACGAAATCATTGCCGAGTCCATCAGCTTTATCGTTGGCGGAAGCGACACAACGAGTAGCACCATGACCAACTTTATCGACTTTGTGGCTCGTGATGAGGACTTGCAGCTACGGATTCAACAAGAGATCGACATGGTATTCCCAGGTGAGCCATCTGATGACTGGGTGCCGAGTGAGAAAAAGTTGAACGACCTGTCTTTATTGCTTGCAACTTTGAGGGAAGTCATGCGTTTTCGGCCAACCAGTGCCACTGGACTAGAGCGAGTGACGCCACAAGGTGGAAAGACCATAGCCGGACAGTTCATACCAGCAGAGGTAATTCAATAAAGGCGAACAGACGATGGACTTCGCTGATCACAAGACTAGACCTTAGTTAGCGTCCCAACCTTGGGCATCATGATGGATCCACGGATCTTCGAATCACCCGAGACATTCAGACCAGAACGGTGGCTTGAACCAGGGGCGGATGAGCTTATGGAGTACTTTTACCCATTTTCAACGGGACCAAGATCATGCATCGGAAGAAAGTCAGTCACTCATCATCCTTAGTAACGTTTTGCATACTAATGGCCGCAAGCTTTGCATGGATGGAGATTTTGAAGGCAGTAGCTGCTGTGTTTAAGCTGTTTCATGTCAAGAGAATCAACCCGAACCCTACAGTGATTCGAGAAGGGTTCTTCAACAAGGCTGTTGAATGTGAAGTCGAGATACACAAGAGACGCTTCAATTGAGGCATGTGAAAAGTAATTGAGGTTTAATTCAAGGCTCGAGCTATCCGCTTAGGTTCATGTTATCCACTAACTAAAACACCACCGAATTCAATCCCACGAAATGAATGTTATCCTAAAAGTGGACATGGGTCTAGTAAGCAGCTGTTCTGTTTCTATCAACATGAGCTTCCTTGACATGCTGCTCCTTGACGCGATGCTCCTTGTAACGGTCACGAACTTCGTGGAATGCTGCGGTAATGGCGTGGAGGATGCTGTCGAGAATTAGTTGTTGTACTGAAAAATTTACAGATACAACTTACGTGCTGATGATGGCAAGAATGAATGTGCCCCAAGGCAGATTGCAGCTTTCATCCGATGAGTCGGCGTTGATTCCAAAGGTGCTCGAGAAACCCTCAGTTCTGTAGCAATGACGTGGGCCAGCCATGCCACCATTAGGGCGAGTAAGAACAGAGACGGCGATGAAAGCTCCGACAAAAGCAATATCCAACAGCACCCAAAGCCAGCGCAGCCATCTCGGACCACCGCCCTTGAGAAGTAGTGACATCAGCATCGCAATAAGCGTGTACAGGACAGCAGCTGCCAGGATGCCTTCAACAGCGCCATAAGAACTGTTCACACCACGACTCGTCTTGATTGCATTGACGAGATTATAGACCTTTCGGAGACGGGCTGAGAAGAGTCCAAGGGAGATAACAGCGGAGAGGAATTGGACAACGCGTGTAAGGCGCAGGAACCAGCGATAGAGGCGGGAATGTTTGAGCCTGTCTGGAACCCAGCGAGTCAACAAACCTGTCTCGCGGCTGCGATCATAAGTGGTGCCGTAATCGGTGGGAGCACCGCGGTTGTCGTAGTGAGCCATGGTGATGCGGTGAACAAGTGCAATTAATGGGCTCTCTAGCTGAGGAGGATATAAGATGGAACACAGAAGTGAAGGAGATGATCTTTTTCCTGACAATTGATGCTTAATTATAATTTTCGTAATCTATGCGAGACGTCATACTGTCACACAAGTCAAGGCATCACATTCCCAACCCTGTGACATGGCCAGCCCGTCACCGTCGTCATGGATCAGAGATTCAGCCTCATAATGACACCTCAGCCACAAAATTTATTTCTTGTTGATCAGCCAAGACGCGGGAACTGCCTTGTTTTAATATCTGTTGCAGTTGGACGCGCCCTCACTTGAAATCCACTTTATCGGGAAGAAATGCTCCGGGCCGGTGCCGAACGGCTTGGCTTACGATTTACAGTGTCACCTGTGACGATTTTGCCGATTCGATGCTTCAAAACCGGATATTATTAGAGTTGAGTTAGGCCCGGACTGCAGATCTTTTAATCAATCGTCCACTCAGAATCATTCCCAGGTTCACCTATATGTTGCCTCTATACTGACCTCATGCAGAGGCAACGAGATAGAAAAGCCTGTCTCTTGAAGTAGCCAGATGACGCTGGTTTAAACAATTATCTGCTGCATCCTTTCCTCACTCAGTAGTTTATATGTATCTCTCCATATCGGAAATGACTGACAAAGTTGCCTCTGCTGATTCAACCTCTCAGCCACAAGGCTCAACTGCGAATGAAACATCTGGCTCGGTAATGACTCACATGTACAAAGAAATGTGACTCTCAGAGGCAATCCAAGAAGTCGCGTAGGATATCCTCCTCTCTCGCAAAGCCTTGCTGACCAATCTCTCGCAAGATACTCTCGGCTCTTGTAATCAGCCCATTCGCATTGGAGAGATCCCTCCCTTCTACTGCCTGGTCTTCGCCCTTCACCAACTTGTCTCCCTTGGGCGACATCTGTCGAATCTTGCGTCGTAGCTCATTCCACGTTGAATTGTGACAGTACGCAAATACCCGCTCGTTCACGAGTGAAGGGAGGGCTACTGCAGCAACCAAAAGACGTGCAGCATCCTGAACATCAGTGTAGTATGCTACGAGATTTGTCAGTTTATACTGCTGGTAGTGGCTGATGAGAGATGGAATGCCTACCAACTGAGCCAAAGACCTTATCCCATTCACCCTCAGCCGCTGCCTCTAACATGCGGAATGTAGAAGTAGTGTTTTCTGGATCCAAGGCCCGTCCAAACTGGCCATCAGGTACAACACAGTTTGCAACAAAGGGAGGCTGGTTCGTGCCAACCCATGACCAGAACGCCAATTCTGCCAAAGCCCGACTGGCGCTGTAGACGTCCACAGATCTATCGAAGCCATCGACATTCGGCTCACAACAGGCCTTCATGATGGCGTCGTAGTTAAACATGGCTGAAGTTATATGGTGCTGATGGTTATAATTGGTAGATTCAACTGCTTTAGAGCTGGAACTGAGAACGTAGCGCTTCACTCCAGCACGAGCTGCAGCTTCAAGACTATTGATAGTCCCTTTGACCACAGGCTCTACCACCTTCGCAGGGTCTGCGTTCAGTATGATCGGTGTTGAAACGTAGATTACACCCTTGGTCCCTGTGACACAGTGATTAAATTCAGTCGTGGAATAGAACAGAATGGTGCCCTCTCACCTTTGAAAGCCTCGTCAAATGCCCCTTCAGCTTCAAAGTCGGCCACCTGAACCAGCTCAAACATTTCTGGCCATCTGGTATCAAACAAGTTGTGCATCCACTGTTGGTTCTTCTCCACGTCTCTCACAGTTCCTCGGACGAAGAAGCCTGCTTGGAGGAGTTTTTCGCACGTCTCAAGACCCATGTAGCCGTTAGCCCCAATGACTACAACGACGGAGCCAAATGGAATTGCAGGATTAGAAATGAGCATTGTGATAACTTGGGTTGGGATATAGAACGATGAAGTGAATTGGCTTGATATCGAGAGTTTCTTATACAGTTATGCCATGATCTATAATGCTTCTATATAAGCTCTTTGTCAAAATCGATTCACATGAAAACAAAATGTCATACAGCTTGGTATTATTCAGCTTTGCTTTGTAATTGTGATATCTTATAACTTAAAAGCCCAAAATAAGACTCAACTTCTAAGCTTGGTCACGGATGAGGTTAGCGTTGCGCCCATGTCGCGATTGTGGTGGAACCCCAAGATCACATTACCAGCCACAAGAGAGCATTAATCTGTCCACTCAATATCCAAGCCATCTTCTACTTCTTCCAGGAGACTTAATCGGTTTGCTTGTGAAGATTATGTCGATATAGCCCACTATATATAAGAAAGTTGAATAATAGAGCGGCATTTATCGACTCACTTGCCTATTGCAGAACAATATTTGGCAATTGCTGATCCTCCCTGTCCCAAGGGAATCCATTGGCCATAAGGTCGTCAGTTGACCTCTCGGTTTCCATGACTACTGTACATTGGTATTCGCCAACACTCATGCTGACAATCCGATACAGGCCTCTCGTTATATGCTTAGTGACCTGTATGACTGCGTGGTGTATATGTTTGTTGGTTCCGGTTCGAAGTGAACGAAAGTCTGAGTCCCCATTGAGATTGATGTAGGTAACATCGACTCTGTAAATTGCTGTGCCAAACTCTGGAGCTTGTCCAGGTGGCCATGAAGCTGGATTGGTTGAGGGGTCAACTGTGTAGATAACTCTATTTGGGTTTGCCATATTGCTCGGCTTTCTTTAATAAGATAATAAATAAAGAGATATTAAGGGTTTATTTAAGACAATAGTATTAGGAGACAGATATATATTTATTTATAAAACAGCAGCATGATGAACTTAAGAGCAACTAATGGTATTAATGCCGCAAACAGACAGCTACTATGCCAGTTAAGGCAACACCCATTGTGTTCCACAGACCTCGGCGCTGTAAAACTCTCTGTTATCACTATCCTCTTATCCTAGGCAGTATACGCACTTTCTTTACTATTCTGCCGATCTCAACCACTACTCTTAATCCCAGACCAATCCCGCTGCTGCTTTCGGGGCCGTGAGGAGCAAGAGTGTGGAGATGTATCTGTTTACAGTTACCTTAGAACATGTCACATGAAGCGAGTGATGCAAAGTGCTAACAACTAACAAATCTTATTAGCTGTCTGAGCTGAGCAACTTCTCTGTTTTCCGCTTTTGGCATGGACATATCACACTGCATCAGGCTAACGACCAAGTAAGCTTTTGTGACTGATATATGCTTTTGTTGGTTGCTAGTGTGTTGCATAACGGCACGCTTTTGCCGAAAGGCAAGGTCAGAAGGGCAGGATGTCGGCTAAGCTGACCTACAATTTAGATATCTCAAAAAATCCATTTCTGCTATTATATTAAATTGTAATTGCCAGCTAATGGCACTGAAATGAGTTCAAGAGTAAGGTTTTAAGAGACCCTAGATTACTGACGATACGAAAGATATTGAGATGCTGGCCAATTTGGCTCGGGGGTTGCTTTAGATAAGGGAAATGACGCTAAGATAGACCACCCTTGGTCAGGGTGATCCGACCACGAAAAGCGCTCAGACAATTACGCAGCAAGCAACAACCAACAACTAACAACGCATCATGTCTGTTCTCTTACGAGCTGTATCCCGGGTCAGTCGGCATGTAATTCCAACCTGTGAGGCAACCGGGAGGTCAGATTCTCAACTGTCTTTACGCTTCGAAATTGGAAACTGCTCAACCAACAACCAACAGCACCCATTGGCTGTTCTTTTACGAGTTTTGTCTCGGGTCTATCGGCATGTAAGATAATCGTAAGATCACATACTCGTCGCTCTGTATGGCCAGTGAATAAGACCAGTTCTTAGTCTCTCAGCAGAGAGCCGACTCAGGACCTGTTTATAAAAAAGGCAGCAGCCATAATATCAAAGCACAAGCTTCTCACAAGCTTCTCACACAAGCTCATTTATATCAAGTAACCTTTGGTAAGATACACTGAGCTAAAATATGTCGCTGGTTAACATATTCTTCAACATGTTCGGCAATCGCGGCCCTCAGATTGTTATCCTCATACTTGCTATTCTAGGGAGTATTCCAGGTAGCATGGTCGTCAGTTTCCCAGTTATTCCGGCCAAAGCTAGCAAAGACAATGTCGACTCATCAGATCAAATCGTCTACACTGTACGATGCCATGCCGATACCTACGTTGTAGCGCACCATTGTCAGGCTCACTGCAACGGGAGGGGCCACATACTCTTCAATGAGACCCAATGCCCAGTCGGATCAGACAATGCTGACGATATCTTTTCGGATTGTTACTGTACTCCACAATGTGTGCCTTGTAAGGAGGAGGGTGAAGAACAGGCTCAAGAGGACGTGTCCGTTCCTGAGTGAGCTGGATCTGACATATATCGTCTCACAGGTCTAGGCCATTAGTAGAACATATCTAGATGCTGAAAAATAACAAGCTCAGAGGTGTCTCTTCTAAGGCCCGGCTGTACACCATATAGAGACGTTGTCTCAGGCGTGACTGAAGCCACAACCTTGCCCAGAAGGAAAACGGCGTTCTTGTTGCTGAAGTTGGACACGACCCCATAATCTCCGCGACCTCAGGCCCTACAAATGCAATCTTGACCTGGCTTTGATTGTCCCATTCGACGATGGAACCAAATGCGTATAGACTGACTGAACCGTCTAGCCCATCTATGAATTATGTAACCGACCAGCTTCTAACACCATATTTGCCCCATCGCTCTTAGGTGAGAGGCATGTACTTGGATACATAGTAGTCAAAATCGTATTGGGCATCCGGCTCGTTGGGAAAAGGGACAGTAACGGTAAAGGCCATACTGAAAGTGATTTTCACCACGGCTTAGGAGTGAAATTGTCGCTGGTTTTTGTTACAGTGTTTAGGCGCTGATATTTGCCAACGTTTATGCTAATAATCCGATACAGTAAACTCAGCATTGGAGGTTGAATCCAGGTATCCTAGCTTTACATCAGTTCATGTCACTAGATAGACGAATTTTAATCTTTATCAGATTGCAAGCCCCGCGGTCCATAGCCAGTTAAGGAATAGTTAATCGGGCAGACTTGATCCTGATAAGCTTACTTGTTTACTGATAAGCTTGTTATTTTATACCCCTGTAGTATTAGTCCGACATATAAACCCCACCACCTTGATCATTTCTGAACATCTCGGCGGCTACATGACCGAATAGTTACTTGTCAATCAGGTCAAGTTGAACGCGCTCCGAGACTATAATTGAGAAAGATGATGCATTGCTTGACGCCATGTCTGTTCTCCGTGGCCTTTTAACAATAGTTCCTCTGTTGATCTCTCAAAAAATGCGACCTTCCGTTCTGGGGTGCATCGGCCAATAGACCGTTTAGGCAGCTGTGCCAAGTCTGATAGCCAAGACCCATTCCCGAACCTATTGCGCAATTTATCCCGCCAATAACTCAGTTTGCCAAGGAATGGCAACGGCACCTAGAAACCGTTGTATGATAGTCCTCATACGACTATAAATCGAAGCAACAGGCCTTGGAATATCCTCTCTCGATATCAACTCCTTCACACCTTCTCCAACTCCCTGCCACCTTGTCAACAATGGCCAGCCTCGTTCGTCTCGCTCTCTACCTGGGAGCTTTCCTGCCTGCTGCTCTTGCTGCCCCAACTGCACCCAGCAAGGGCTCAGATGTGATTCCTGGGAAATACATTGTCACCCTCAAGTCCTCTGCCTCCTCTGCCAAGGTCGAGTCTCACCTTCAGTGGGTTGGTGATGTTCATCGCCGCAGCCTGTCTAAGCGTGACACTGCTGGTATTGAACACACCTTTAACATCAAGAACTGGAATGCCTACGCTGGGCAGTTCGATGAGGACACTATTAAGGAAATCGAGGCCAGCCCCGAGGTAAGCTTCAACAATCGTACCTGAGATTCCTGCTTACAAGAGAAAAGGTTGCTTTTGTTGAGCCTGACAAGGTTGTCAAGCTGAGCTTCGAGCAATCCAGCGAACTATCTGATAGGGCCCTGACCACGCAGTCGGGAGCTCCTTGGGGTCTCGGAACGATCTCTCACCGTACCTCAGGTTCCACGAGCTATATTTATGATACGTCAGCTGGCGAGGGCTCTTATGCCTATGTCGTTGACAGCGGTGTTTTGATCTCTCATTCCCAGTTCGGTGGCCGTGCTGTCGCCGGATATAGCATCTTTTCAGGAGCTAACACCGATACCCTTGGACACGGTACCCATGTTGCTGGCACTATTGCAGGCTCAACCTATGGTGTTGCGAAGAAGGTCGGTGTGTGCAGCTGTATATAACAGGCCGATGCTAACCTCAACAGGCAAACATTGTTTCTGTCAAGGTCTTCCAGGGAGCAGAGGGAACTGATTCCGGTGTTCTCGCCGGTTTCAACTGGGCTGTCAACGATATTACATCCAAGGGTCGCGCCGGCAAGGCCGTGATTAACCTTTCTCTTGGTACGACACGTCTCCCCGTTTTACAAAGTCCTCTCACTGACTGCTGGTCTAGGTGGTGACGCATCCCAGGCTTGGGTAACTGCTATTGACGCTGCGTACAACTCAGGTGTGCTCTCTGTTGTCGCTGCTGGAAACGGTGATGAGGATGGAAACCCACTACCTGTATCGAGTCAATCCCCTGCCAATGCTGCCAACGCCATCACTGTTGCTGCTCTCACCTCTGCCTGGAGACCTACTTCATTTACAAACTACGGTATGGTTATCCCTTTCCTTTTTGAGTTCCAGAAATGATTGACTGACTATTGAAAGGCGCTGGTGTCGATATCTTTGCCCCCGGTCAAAGCATTTTGTCTGCATGGATTGGCTCAAACAGCGCCACCAACTCTATCAGTGGTACATCGATGGCTTCTCCTCATGTTGCTGGTCTTGCCCTCTACCTTAAGGTTCTCGAGGGTCTTACTACACCAGCTTCTGTAGCAAGCCGAATCAAGGCCCTTGGAACCTCCGGAAAGATTACTGGTACCCTGTCTGGCAGCCCTAACCTGATTGCCTACAATGGCAACGGCGCTTAGGTCTGATAGGGTACGGCAAGGCAACATAGCTCTGACTAGACTACTATGAGTTCTTACAACACTGTGGAGTACGATTGAAATAAAGACAGAGTAGACTACTTATAAGCTATCTCCTACACTCGCCAATAAATCCAAGTCCAGAACCAATTATAGCATGGCCCAGAGTAACTGACACATGTCCAATCATGACTCAAGAAGAATCTACTAGTAAATAAAATATTTCAGTCAAGGTCCAGTTAACTAAATAGAGAGGTTCATGATTAATCAGCCTATAATGTAATTTTCAAGGCTGAAAAGACGTTAAAAAAGTGGGACAAGAACTGATTATTTCCATAGCATAAGTCCACATCAGCTGATTCAGAATGCCATCATCGAGGACTGAGTCTCTGTACATGACACTAGTAACCCTAAGAATAAACCCCCAAAGCCCAGGACAATAACTACAACCAGAACGGGCTCCAATCTCCCTCCCCCTGGCCTCGACTAAATTGATATCTCTGTTGTCCATCTCTGAATAAGCTCGCTTGTAACTTACAAACCAACTGCATCAGACAAAGTTCCCAGTTCATTTACTGACCTATTTCATTACCTATAACCCATAGCCCTAAGTAACAATCATGAAGCAAACCTGAAATCAAGCCTTTTGTTTCCTTGATCAGTTGTTGTCTTGAGATAATTAATTCTCTCCTCTCTGCTCATGCCTTCCCAGATCTCGTTTCTTTTCTTGTTTTCCCTGACATAGTAGAACTTGATGAAGACATAGACCAAGATGTTATAACCCAAGACTCCAAGCAGCGCTTTGTTTCCAGTATAATAGTATGGGGCGTCGCTCTTACGGTAGATCTGTGAGGATATAATACTTGACATTTGGACGCTCATGTTATAGAGCGAAGAGCCAACAGTACGAGTGCGGACAGACCCGGCATTGCGGGACGTCAAGGCCACAAGAATCGCATGAGGGTAGGGAGCGCCAACAAGAAGAGTAGACAGAGTCCATTTTGCCCATTTCCATCCTGGAAAGATAGGAGGCAAAACGACAAGGGAAACCAGGAGTGGCAAGGACCATAGTTGGCCGATAACACCGAGAAGAACACGCTGGTTAATCCTTTCGGAGACCCAAGTCCAGAACAGTAGCTGTATAATGAACAAGGTATATGCCGGGATTGTAAGAAGGTTGGTATGGAAAGTATCGAAACCAAGAGCCTTGCATGTGAGTGTGATGTATGCTTGGGGAGGCGCATTAGGAATACCCCAGGAAAGGCCGATGAGATAGATAGGCCACATGTGGTAGTCAGTGAGAGCTTCCCATATCAGGCTCCCTGTTAAGCCTTGACGATTGTGCATGGTGGCTTTGCCAGGATCATCCCGAAGAACTCGTGTAACCATGATGATCTCTTCGCGTTCAGAGAACCATCCAGACCTGGGTCGAAGTAAGCCTTTCCAGCCTGTTCGAGAAGTCTGCGTGGGGGACGGTGGTAGGTAGAAGAAGGTTAATATGCCGATCAGCGCAGTAAATGAGCCCTCAATCACGAACAGATACCTCCATCCTTCGTGGAGCCCACTGTGGCCTCGGAGGTGGAGAATACCGTATGCTAAAAAGGCACCAATAATCTGCGTGCCTTGATATGATGTCCAGAACCAACTGAGGCGTCTGGGAAGCTCGACATTCTTGTAAAAATATGAAAGATAAAGAATGGTGTCAGGGATGAAGCCTGGAGGTATGCAAGTCAGCGGCTCATGATGCCAAGTGAGTTTGAGCCAGGACAAGAGCGCCATCCTGCGTTGATTTATAGTTACCTCCTTCAAGCATCCCAAGTAACCAGCGGCAGATAAAGAAGCTAGTCTTCCCCTGAAGCGCGGCTTGTGACATTGCTACGACACTCCATAGCACCATCTGGATAGGGATCCAGACGTCTGGTCCAAGTTTTTTGCCAATGACTTGTGACGGGAGCTCTGCGAATAAGAACGAACAGTAGAAAATCGTCATGCCATTGTTGTAGTCATTTGTTGTGAGACCGAGATCATCTGGAAAAGTTAGCGCCAGTAGCATATAGAATCGACTCTCGACCGTTAACTTACTTAGCATGCCATCTGAAAGAGCTTGGACAATGTTGCCACGGTCCAGCTGTAGAGCAAAGAACATGATACAGGCCGGAAGCGCGATATACCAATCAAGCTACTATTGGCATTATTATCGCTATTCAATGAAAAGTTGTGACATGAGCTACTTACCCTTCTTACCAGCTTCTCCTCTTCCTGGGATTCCCAAGTCGCAGAAGGCTCGAAACGGTGGGCACCTTCGAAGCCATCAACGATCTTGTAAATATCCACAGCTTCAGGAGGAGCAAAAACATTATGATGAAAACTCATAGTGTCAGTGTGTAGGGAAGCGGTGTCTGAGCCTGTCGAGTACCCCTCGTCAACTGGTACGTGGCTGACATCTTTGCCAAAGAGATGATACCATCTTCGACGCCTGATAGGTTTTGCCACGGGTTCTCCGGCAGGATAGGACTCGGCGAGCTGGTCTTTGATAGACATATTAAAAGACTCTGTGATTGGACTCTGGATCTCTGATTTGAGAAATAAATTACTGTGGAAATCCTCATCTTATACATTATTAACTCTGCCTTGGTTCATGGTTCTTGTAGCTGAGCTAGAAATGGCAAAAGTGAAAAAGTGCCGTGCTATCCGAGTAGTAGCTATTGCGTGCTGCGATAAACCCAATTGATAGCATTTTAGAAGAAGTGGCGGCATGGCCAGTGGAGGCTTTCTTAGATACCGGTATATACTGAGACTTGAAATATCATTACCCGCAAGTTAGCAATAGCGCCATAAGGTGCGACATTGGCGTAATGCCTTGCGTGATGAGCACTAGTGTTAGTGCCTAACTGCCAGGCCTCTAGATTATCTAGCTTATCTATGAAATAATGATAAGAGAGAATATCTAAGAAATGTCTGCAAGTTTTATTTATCGATAAATAATTATCCTGGCAAATGGCTTCATTATTATACTATTGATGCCTGAGACAGACAATGGATAAATTATCGCCAATTGTCTACAGAACTAAAGAATAATCAATTATCTGTTATCACAGTTGGTCTGATAATTAACAGTAAACCGACAACCATCACCATAATGCACACTTCCACACTTGCCACATCCTCCCTTGTTATCATCCCTCAAGTCCTGATACTTCCACCACATCTCATTACCGCTCATAACGCATCCCTTGCCCGTAACAAAGACGCCACATCCGTTACCAGTTGAATCACCCCAGCAGTTGCCACTGTGAGCTTTACCATCGCCGTAGTTCTTGTCGTCGTTGCGGATCAGAGAGTTGATGGCATGATCACAGTACTTGACTTGGAAAGTACTGAGACTACATATTCCGCTGCCCTTGCAGTCGTACGTGGTAGGCTGCTCGGTAGGCTGGGGTTCGGGAGCAGCAGAGCTAGTTGTGGCGGTGTCTTCGTCGTCACGGCCTGTTAACTCTCCATTGGGTGGCTTTCCGTAAATAGCTGTGAAGAAACTCTCAACCGTGTACCAGGCGTAAGTATCAGCTTTCAAGTACGGTTAGAAACCAGATTTCACTAAGGGCTTGAGCATCTCTTACCATTGAACGGCGTCAGGTACCGCCGAGTCCTCATTCTCGCCAGTTTTTCAACCATTTCTGGCATGTACACCCTGTTAGAGTTTGTTTGTTGGTCGGCGCCGATATACTGATCCTTGATAACAACATCACTTTCTGCACTTCTTGTTAGTAGCTCCACTTCTCCTGTGTTAAAGGAATCTCACCTTTGCCTGAACCAATGAGGTTATTAGAGACAGACGGAAGATGAACTAGCTCATGAAACATCAGACGGAATTTACCAGTCATGAAAATTGAGTCCTTTTGCTTTGTTCTATCAGCGTTGAGTTCTCTCTGGACAGCTGCTAGGTGTTCTTGTCCTGGGGCGAAGAATCCACCGCAAAATACAATAGTGCCACCAGGAGAACCGTCTGCGTCGTCGAAAGCATAGCCACCAATAGTGCCAGCAGCACCTTTAATGCTACTGCAGCGACTTTGGACAACAAAGCCACGTTGACTAATATCTTCGCAGGATGCTCGGATTGTTCGCCCAACTATGGCGGTCGTGGTCAGCTTTCGGAGGTTTGCAAAGACACCTAAATATTCCGTGTCAGCCTATAATATGGTGAGATATGAAGGGGACACTGACCGTTGATAAAGTTGACATCGCTAGTCCTCTCGGCAATATCAGCTCCGAAGTTCCTCTGCTCGAGTGAACCGCCTGGCTTGAATGCTGGTATCTTGGCCAAAATAACAACAATATCTCTCCAAGCTTGCACGATATCTTCCTTCTGACTCTTACTACAACCTTGGAATGTGTCAAACGGGATGGAATTGTGAGCAGAGTCATGATTATGGCTAGGATCAGTGTCTCGTGGGCCAAGTGCAGTGCCCATTACCTTTTCACCTGTCCAATCCAAGATGGGCTCACCCTCAACTTGCCAACAGTCTGAATTGTCAAAGACCGCCTTGACTGGCATGATGACAGGATTGAAGTTGTAGATGCCATCGTGGCAGTCTCGAGCAAGGCATCGACCTCGATCCGTCCCAGCAACGATGACGTCGCCGTTCTTGATCACCAGTCGCTGAGTGCCTTCTTCAATACCTTCCTCGACAGTATCGTAGTTGAGGCCGGTCTGTAGAACCTTGGAGCTGATACTTTTACCATTGCTCATCACATCGACGGTGAAGCCAGCTGCGTGAGCAGGGACTACCAAGGCCCAGTGAAGAGCGTCTTGGCCAGCATCGGTGCCATTTGGTTCTTGGAAGTACTTGACGCTAGAGTCACTTCCAGGGCAAGTAGTGGTCTGGAAGATGCTCTTGTGCCATAAGGCACCCTGAGGTATAGCTTCGTCTCGCTTAGAAAATGTTGGAACCATCGAACCGCCGTTCTTCCAAGCGTGGATGAAGGCCGAGTACAGAGATTGGAGGGCAGTATGATCGGAGCCGTCGGGACTGGCGTATTGGTTGGGTTGGGCATCGGTGTTCTGTTCGGGCCGCAGGTTACCAAAGTGATGACTCTCGGGTCCATCATTCTACCCATTGTCAGTGATTTGAAGCCTTGTTGTGATGTGCGGTACTGACCCAAGTCAACAGCTGGATGATATCGGGGGGTTGAGATCCCATGCTAAGGATGTTCTCCATTCTCTTCACAACGTTCATCTCACCGCGTCGATACGGATTGGCTCCGTACTAGAAAAGGGATTATTATCGGTCTTCCAATCCTGTATTAATAATTGACTTACCGCATTCTTGTACTGAAGCATGCTGATAGCTGAAGAGGTTTATTAGTCTAGGCAGTGACTGACAGAAGAAATGTAACATACGCATCATGAAGACTTTACCCTTCTTCTGCAGAGGGCCCATGACCTTGATATCCTTGGATAGATCACCTTCATTGGTGCCGTGGACCTGGCGCCAGGCTGACTCCCAGACACTGGCTCCGTCGATGATTTCCCCCCAGTATTGCCACCAGGCAGGATGACTCTCCCAGAACCCAGGAGTGTCGTCAATGCCAGGGACGAAGAACATTTCGTTGGCAAACGATTTCTTCCATTCAATGAAGTCTTTATCGGTCTGGTTGCCGGTGCTGAAGCCTATATGTTGTCAGCGATAAAACTTTGTGTATGAAGTAAGGCGCACTGGTGATGAAGGGAAAGTTATTAGGTCCATATCGGAGATAAGAGTCACGGCCAAGAAAGCTCTTCAGTACTGTCTCGTACTCCTTCGGCTGCACCATCAAGTTAGCTTCACATTGGACGAGGTCAATACGCAAAGGTCATACTTACACCTCCACAGTCATTTCCGAGCTTCTTGTCGTAGCACCATGCGCCTGTCGCATAGAGGTCAAGAGACAGGGCCAGCTTGAACGTTCCTCCTTTGCTAACAAGGTCGTCGGCATAACCAAACAGATGGCTCAGAGTTTCTGGGACCCAGTCAAGTTTAGGATATCCAACGTTGAGAACAAACCCATCAAGACTGGTGAAAACGGTCAGTCAGGTCAAGATAGTATCAGTGTACATACCCCATGGCAATAGCATCGTCAATATCTTTGTGAGCATGTTCCTCAGTAATATCGCCAAGCTACCAAGTTGATGAGCAAGTTGATCTAAGTCGAATTGACGTATTCCTACCATATAATGAGACAACACAAGCCTCGATGCAGCCCGCTCATACATAATACGAGCTGCCGTGAGGCCCGCCATGAAGCCGGTAAAAAGAGTAGATAAACGCATTGGAAACTGAGAACTTCTGTGTTAGAGCAACTCCAGAAACCTCTGAGCCATTGAGATGCTTGTCCCTTTTTATATTTACACAGTTTACCACTTGAATTATCTACGCCATCCCCGCTGTCAACTTAGGGTCTCAAATGATTATCTCCACATACACATGGCGTTTACATCAGCCGTCGCAACGTCACACTCATACCCTCTTAGGATTTTAGTCGAATCCTCCAGAGGAAGCACAGTACTCTAAAGTGAAGATGAGGCTCAACCTGATGCGCCAAGTACCACTACTCTCGCATGTTGGCGCCCGCAACGGTCATGATTGAGCCGCGTCAGAACTTTGTTTGCCAATAGCAGCCTTTGGCCAGTCAAAATACCAATGATAAGGGACATTGGGTTTCAGCGCAGCCATGTTCCCACGCTTTTGAAGGATTTATAGGACCGAACAATTTAGCCATCGGCAGCCGAGTCATGTACTGTGAGTGGAATCCCGATCCTAGCTAATTCCGATTTGTGTACGGAGTAGGTCCCTTGATCGGCACTGCCGAATACAACCTTGATTAAAATGAATGCATAGGACCAGAAGTGTATCATAAAATATATACCAATTCTTCTAAAGATTTTCTCCCCTCCTCCGAATTTGTGATGCCTCTACCAAGTGAAGGACTCTTCCACATAACGAACAACGACGCCATGTCTCGCCATTGCAGCGCAGACATACCGAGCTTCATCACACATTGCATGTGGACCACAGACGACCACAGTCGTTCCACCAATAGCGTTCTCCAATTCCGTCGTCAAAACTCTCTTTATGTCCATGCGCTCACCAACCGAGACATGGGTCTCGATATGGCCCCAGTTGGAGGATTCACCACCTTCTTTTTCTTCACCGGCATCTCCACCTACAATCATACTCTTGACAACATCGACAAGGCCCTTACTTTTGATTCCCCAGTACAGCTTAGTGGTGCCCAGGGGCTTGGCGTACATTGACAGGGAAGCTTGAAGAGATGACAAGACACCAGCAATGCCGACACCGCCGGAGATGACAAGGGTATTCGGGTATTCGATGCTGGGCTCAAATCGAGTTGTGTCTTCGTGGCCATAAGAAGACTCGATGAGGACGGGTATTGCGATGCCAGTGTCGGCTTTCTTTGCAAGCTTGGCGGTCATACCACGAAGGTTCTGGACAAACAGCGTGATACCAGGTTTGGTAGTGTTACTGTGAACTCTGGTTTGGCGGATGTTGGACATGGCGCCTCCCATCTCTTTTGAAGCCGATGCTTCAGTAGGTGAGATTGCACCCTCATTCTCAGACTGCGTGTGCGAAGCGGAGCTTGGGATAATGGACTCTCCATCAAGCTGACCTTTGCTGCAATTGACAATTGAGAAAGGATGATTCTCCCAGACTCGCCAAGAGAGCGTGGGGAAGTAAGCGAAGCAATGGCCCTGAGCATCGACATCGGGGATGTCAACGCGCAGATACTTATCATCGATGCGAGTGACGTATGCTTTCTTGATGCCATATCTAGATATGCGTAGAATGCGAAGTACTCTCTCAAGGCCCCAGAAGCAGAAGGCGATTATGAGCCAGATCTCGAAGCCACCTTTGTCTTCGTACAAGAAAACAATGTGATACCAAGAACCGACCAAAGCGCCGATTGTTAAGACTATGTGCGTAATGAGGAAGACTTCATACATGATCTTTCGGATTGGGAGCATCGAGAATGGAATCAAGGCGGAGAAGGCAACAGTTCCAACAATACCGACATACCAGTAAGGGTATGTCAGAACGAGAGGATAAGAGTCTCCCTCGATCATAATTCGAAGCCAAAGGAGCGAATGGAGGGCGACTTGGACAACGCAGATAGTGGCGGTCCATCTGTGAAGGAGAAGGAAGGTCGAGTAAGACCAGTTGGTTAGCCGAAGTAGCACACTGCTACGGCCAGCATACAGGATAACAACGGGGATATTGGCGAATGCAACGGAACCAGCACGATTCCCGATATGACGCATCAGCTCGTAGTGACGGTCTGGAAAGATGCCGTTTGGAGTGTAGTTGGGGTATCCCGCAAACGTGGCCAGGCAATTGATACCGATGAGGTAGAGGATGAAGAGAGCTTGGCCTCGGGTAGGCACCATACCGATGCCAAGTGTAGCCACGCTGTGCTGCCTGCCCCAAGCTGGGGGGTCGATAAGATAGCCATACACCTTGCTTCTAAAGGATGTTGGGAGGGGGAGGAAACGAAGGAGGGAGAAGCCGATGGGGACCATGACACAAGTCATGAAGGCCAGGATGCTACGAATGATTAGTTTTGTTGGGATCTCAAGAACGAGTCACTTACGAGTACATGGACTCATTCTTGGCGACTGCCTTGTATCCTTTCACACCGTTCATATAGCTCTGATAGGTGGTGGAATCGATAGAGATGGTACGGTTAAAGACGTTTTCTTCTGGTGACAATGGCTTTGGCGCAGTCGTAGTGTTTACCTGAGCCAAGGCTTCGGGATAAGGCCATCGAATCGTCAGGGCTTCAGAGTCGTAAATCATCTTGACCTCCCAGAAGTACTCAATCTTGTAGATCTTGACGTCCTTGGGGCAATAGGTGTGGATACAGTAGGCCATGGAGGTCAGGTAGGAGGTGTCGTTGGCGAAGCATGCTGCTGATGGATAGGCTGCTGCCTTCTCCTCTGCTGTCATGCCTGCGTACTCAGGACAGTCGAGATTGTAGGGCATTGCGTATGAACATGCCTGGGCGCATGACACCGGGTAATCGTCCCTCCCATAGCCTTCAAGAGGGACTGTGGCTGATGCGCTAGGGATGAAAGAAAGTGCTGACAGCACGATTGCTAATGCCGGCATTGGAGTGGAAGACCACATATTGGCTGGTGCCCAAGGCTAATAGATGGAACAATTAAATAATGAAGATCTGAACGAGCCCCAGAAATAGGAGTGCTAGATAGCTCATTCTTAAGTAGCATCGCGACCCAAGATGGATAAAATGCCTCTTGTTCCAGAAACGGCAATCCTGAGCAAAAGATCCCTCGAAAAAAGTCATGGCTGCATTCTAGATCCGTGATCGCCGGATATCGTTCGTTTCGGACAACGGCTATTGGGTTAGTGTTAGGAGAGAGAAACCTGGGTCATGGGTTTTGTGGCTTGTTGATTAGCATCAGATTTTCGGGACTGGAAGGGATGGGCCATGTTGAGGAGATGCTTAAGACCCGTTTTGTTGGATGCAGACTTTCCCAGGGTCGGAGGGAGGCCGAGAGTTTGCGCTTGGTTAGTGCGGTCTCGTGTTTGTGGGCATGGCTCCCTCCAGTCAATCGCCTGTCTTTACAACGTCAAGTCGATATCGTCAATTAATGGCTACTGACAATACTACTATTTGGTCTCTTTCAGTGCCATGTTGGATCTTGTAACAACAAGTGCCCGTCTTGGCAACGTGCAAGATATCTGACCTCTTGGCGATATCACTTCTTGGCACCCAAGTGCAAGGAACCATCAGCCCTCCAAGGAATTTGACCCATGCCACCATTGGTCACGGTGAGACATGGCGTTCCAGAACCATTAATTCCGCCCATTGAGAGTGACATGGTGACTCCGCGGAATTCTGCATGCAGTCAGACAAATTTTTCGTTTAGATGTGCCGAACTGCCGCTGCCACTGATCAGATAAAGAGAGCTATCCCACGTGTTCTAGACCCGAAATGGGAATTTGAACGGATGGCGCGGGGTCCTGGCTGATTGATAAGATGGATCTGATTGATAAAGGGAGCTAGGGTAGGACTAGCATGTGAAAAGACTGTGGAACGAGGGCTTGGCGGAGATCCCCGTTGACGAGTGTAACGAGAGCCTTTTACCCTAATTTTAGGTAATAGTCTGTGTGATCACCAGCCACAGTTTGCGTTTTGTTTTTGTTCTTGTCACGGTGGTGATTGTAGATCATCTCCGAGACATCAGATCTAGTTTATCCATCATCATATTTTCTGACTTCAAATCGCTGCCCGAGTTGTCATGAGGCAATATTGCTGGAACAGCTCAAACGCCTCGGTTAATAACACCTGATAGCTCTCCACTACAAAACCCAGCTAGCTCAAATTAGGCTTGCATCGGAACTTCTCGACCTCCTTCGAAATTTTCATCGGCATTTTCGTGACTAAGTTCCTCGTCTGTTCCAGACCCCTACCATTTCGGTTCGCATAGCCGTTTCATTTGACGTGGGGGAACATTCTAGACCATCATACATGAGGTAAAAATAATAACTCTCGTAGTATGCATAACTCTTGATCACCCTGTCAGGTCTCGTGAACCTAACTGCATATCGTCAAGTTTATGTTTAGTAGCCTTTTGTCACGCCAGAGGCTGCTGCAGACCATTGATCTATGTGCCGAGTTCCGAGATAATGAATAAGGTTATCAGATCATTTACGCCTTACTTGACAAACGATGCCCAACCGATGACAGTTTCGGCGTTGATCAGTCGGACCCTCGGGATGTTTACTGGATGCCGTGCTTGTAGCTCACGTAGTTTAGATGGCGCTGCCGAATATGAGAGGTTGGAGATCATTTATTTCTCCCGCTAGAATCGCTCCCAAGCGGTATCGGCCACCTTGGTAACTCTCCACTTCCGTAGCAACCCATGATCCGGGACTTGGCAACCAACAGCCGATTTTCTCCGCCCAATCCGGTACCCTAGAGCTGCGTGAGATGGTAACAATTGATAATAAATATGACCCGGGAATAAAACGAAATCAATGGCTTTCGGATCCCTCAACCGTGAGATCAAAACCTGCTGCCCGAAGTCGGTCCACAAATGTGATACCCAATGTTGATGGCGTCAATAGTCCAGCACCAGTAGCCTCAGTCTTGTGCAGCTTCTACGGCTAAAATTGCCGCCATGTCAACCAACGCTCCCTTGTAGCTGAACTCTGCCAACGCCACTGGTTCTTTCCTACCAGTCACATACCCAACTGCTTTCCATTCCGCACTCTCCATCTTGCGACTTTGGTCTCTGTCGGGCCCAGATCCTCGATCGAAGGACTAGCCACGGATGAAGGACCTGAACCAAGGCACTGCAAGCAAGAAAGTGCCCAGTTTTTGCTACAGTTAGGAAATGTTACATTGAAATTTATTTTTTTGCTCTTTTTAAGCGCAGAGGTCAACCTCACCAGCCATTATAAATTGCAACAAACCTGGCTCGTGCACATTTAATATCCCCTATTATGTCTGGCATCCCAGCCTTACGGTAAAATCCAACGACAGAGATAACTCTTACTATTATAGTATATCATCTTAGATAACTGCTATAGGCCAGTATATAATTAGCTTTAGCTTTTATATATATAAGCTGAGATGCATATATAAAAACACTTAAACTTATAAAACTTCTCTAAAACCATAAAGCGAAGGTTACTATTATTAAAGGTAGCATAGATAAATACAAAACAAATCTGTTAGAAAGAAACTTTTATCCAGATTACATTT